>OZ007513.1:9253911-9278911 GCA_963931865.1 Axinella damicornis | reverse complement strand
CAGTGAGCCTCGTTCCCAGGCCACCCCCAATGAACCTCGTTCCCAGGCCACTCCCAGTGAGCCTCGTTCCCAGGCCACTCCCAGTGAGCCTCGTTCCCAGGCCACTCCCAGTGAGCCTCATTCCCAGGCCACTCTCAGTGAGCCTCGTTCCCAGGCCACTCCCAGTGAGCCTCGTTCCCAGGCCACTCCCAGTGAGCCTCGTTCCCAGGCCACCCCCAATGAACCTCGTTCCCAGGCCACTCCCAGTGAGCCTCGTTCCCAGGCCACTCTCAGTGAGCCTCGTTCCCAGGCCCCTCCCAGTGAGCCTCGTTCCCAGGCCACTCCCAGTGAGCCTCGTTCCCAGGCCACTCCCAGTGAGCCTCGTTCCCAGGCCACTCCCAGTGAGCCTTGTTCCCAGGCCACTCCCAGTGAGCCTCGTTCCCAGGCCCCTCCCAGTGAGCCTCGTTCCCAGACCACTCCCAGGCCACTCCCAGTGAGCCTCGTTCCCAGGCCCCTCCCAGTGAGCCTCGTTCCCAGGCCACTCCCAGTGAGCCTCGTTCCCAGGCCACCCCCAATGAACCTCGTTCCCAGGCCACTCCCAGTGAGCCTCGTTCCCAGGCCACTCCCAGTGAGCCTCGTTCCCAGGCCACCCCCAATGAACCTCGTTCCCAGGCCACTCCCAGTGAGCCTCGTTCCCAGGCCACTCCCAGTGAGCCTCGTTCCCAGGCCACTCCCAGTGAGCCTCATTCCCAGGCCACTCTCAGTGAGCCTCGTTCCCAGGCCACTCCCAGTGAGCCTCGTTCCCAGGCCACTCCCAGTGAGCCTCGTTCCCAGGCCACTCCCAGTGAGCCTCGTTCCCAGGCCACCCCCAGTGAGCCTGATTCCCAGGCCACTCCCACTTCCTGCATGTGCATGTGTAGGCATTAATCAAGGATGATGATGAGAAAGTGCATGTGATGTTCCGTGCAGCCTTAGATTGTAGCCTCGTTCCCAGACCGAGCGCCTGAGAACGAGGCTACCTGTACTGCTACAGTTGGCCTATAATCACTTGTCTCTTGATGACAGCCATCCCGGAGTCCTACATGTATCAGTAGCTGGCTACAGCTAGCCTGGCAGCCTTATTGTAACCATTGACAATGTGTTTTGATTCACGGTGAGGTTGCGGCTGAGTCATGCGCAATCTTGAGATTAGTTGCAGATTTGCTACTCAATTTGAAACTGCATGGCACAATCTTCAGCTTGCGCAAATTTCCTGCTCGCAACGGCAGTGTTCAAGCACTTCTCATCAACTCACTAGTGAGCTACTGTTGGAAATGCAGGGCATTGAGGGGCGAGCCTGATCAGCGAAGAGTGCATGCACACGCAGGACATGGAGCAGTTGCATGTGCATGACTGTCTTCAGAATGTGACTGAGCAAGGAGCATAGTACCTCAGACCACAGAAATTATGAAACTAAAATTCACTCATGTACTGTACATCATGGGAGCTGTGAGTCAGGTTAGCTGAAGCAGTCTAGCAGGTGTGTCACCCATGGCTTAAACCAACAACCAAAACGTCGCTGTAGCCATTGAAGAAGTAGGACCAATGACTTGCAGGACTCAAACAGAGAGGCAGGCAACAATACGAGTGTTCTTCATTTGCTGCAGGAGGGCAGACAAAATGTTGGAGGTTGTGAGCGACGACAAGACACCACTGAGGAAGCCAAAGTTAGCTTATGGTAGGTACATGTATATACATGTACATGTGTACCAGCTGGTTTACAGGACTAACTTATTGATTCTAAATAGACCCCACTTTGTCTGTAGTCTTGTGTGTGTGTGTGTGTGTGTGTGTGTGTGTGTGTGTGTGTGTGTGTGTGTGTGTGTGTGTGTGTGTGTGTGTGTGTGTGTGTGTGTGTGTGTGTGTGTGTGTGTGCAGCCTGTTGGCACTAACCAATCTGCTCTTCTCTTCCCAGTGGGAGGCATGGGGTTCAGAGTGATTGCGGGAGTGGTGGCCTACAGTCTCGTGTGTGTGTGTGTGTGTGTGTGTGTGTGTCTGTGTGTGTGTGTGCGTGCGTGCAGTCTGTTGGCACTGATCAGTCTGCTCTTCTCTTCCCAGTGGGAGGCATGGGGTTTGGAGTGATTGCGGGAGTCGTGGCCTTCTCAAACGTGCTGAAGGAGGGCTCAGGTCCTGGGATTGTGGGAGTCAGTGGGGACTCGCAGTTCTTTGTGCTCACTTCAGGTATGTGCACAGTAATTACAGGGGCCAACCCCAATATAGACCTTATGCCATCCAGCATTGTGTTGCATGCATGGTTGAGCTTACGAGATACTCGTGCGCACGCCGTGCAAGAAGTGTATGCTGAATTTTTCTAGCCAAAGATTTTTAGTACGAAGAGCAATATGATTCTGGCGGTGGAGGTGCGCTGTCACAAGGTGCAGGGCATGACGGAATCATTTACGGATACGCTGTATACATGTAGCTGTGCAAAAAGTTCCACAATTTCTCGAGCGGGACAGCAGATAAATTTATGCTATAAAAAAAGCTTCCGTCATGCCCTTTATATGCCCTTGATAACTATTTTAACACTGTTGATTTGAGTTCCACAATTTTATCTGTGGCTAGAAAATTCAGCATGCACATTCAATACACTTCCCTTATCCCGTAACCTTAATGAAGTAGAAATAAGAGATCCAAGATGCTATGATGTACGTGTAGCGTTTCATTCAGAAAGCTGTTAAGGGAGGGGAGGTGCTAGTCAAGCCGATGGCTGCTTCTTGCCAATGTGCTGCTGGGGACAGCAGCATGATTGTTGACTGTGCCCTCTAATTATAAGGTGGCTATGGAAAGATGGTGTCACATGTTACGCAGCTGTCAAGTTAACTGAATTGAATAGATCAAAATTGCATCAGCAGTTGCCTCATCTTGTTGTAGCGTTCTCTGCCAACATCGTGATCCTCCTGAACATATGCTGGGGTGTGCTGTGGTTTGACGGCTGGGAGCACAGGGAGTTGAGGGGATGGCTGCAGATTGTTTTGACATTCCTCTCACACATGCTGGTCGCATGTCTGGTGAGTTTAAGACAATGCCTCTGTCTGTCCGGTTTCAAGGGGGCATGTGTGAGTTGGGGGGGGGGGGGGGGGGGGGGGGGGGGGGGGGGGGATGCTTTGCACTTACATGTAGCCATGTTTAGGCCTGTTTAGTTGGTTGGATGTTAGTGTTTGTTCGCCACAAAGTGTTATCGATGTTGTAAATTACGTGCACAATATTGTAGCATTGTGTTACGTACGTAGCTACTATACCGTAGTCACGCATTATTAGGCGCATGCGCCTATAACTCCACAGGAAGGAAGTATGTGCATATAAGTGAGATGTGCCTAAGGATCGAAAACGTGTGGAAGAAGACTGCAGCGCTTAACAGCGTGTTCCTGGGACGAGAGTTGAACGTGCGCCTAACAGCGAATATGCGCCTATAAGTGAGCTGCGTCCAATAACATGCAACTATGGTATAGTAACTATAGTTGTGTGAAGAATCAAGCGAAGGTAGACATCTGTAAACCATGCTTGATGTCTGCTATTCCAGCACTTCTGGTCCGTACTTAAAATAGTTTGTTTGACTGCAGGTCGTAACCTGAATAACCAACTCTTGGGCGCTAGCTAGCCTCTAGTCTGGTGCCTAGACACACTCATGAAGGTCTGGGAATGAGACTAGTGAACCTCCTGTTGCATGCCACAACAGCTAGCCATCAGAGAGAACCACCAATTCCTTCTATAAGACAAGCCAACTTAGTGGTAAATCTCTGGGTACTAGAACATGCACCCTGTGCACCATGCCTGCTGCTCTCCGGTGTATATATGTGTACACTAGCCTCGCTCCCAGACCTTCATCCCGCTTCCAGTATATCGCACTAAACTAAAAGCAGTATGTGCTGGGGTTGGGCCTGGGACCGAGACTACCATGTATACACTTGAAATGAAATATACTTAATAATGACCAGGGTGTGGTTGCAAGACCTATGTTGGGGGAGATGAACAGTATCATTTGGTCTTTCCCATTTGTTTGCAGTCGCTGTTGAATATCACTCACTCACCTGCGTATTTTCTCGTGGCATCTCACGTCATCTTCATGTTCTTGGTCTGCTATTCCTTGTACATCACTGGAGCCAAGCCCAAGAACTTCAAGCAGTTCTTCCTACGATAGCCATTGAATGTACTGATACTTAGTGTGCATGACTGTATGTCTCCTGTATCAATGTCCGTCAATGTGAACTTGCACTATTTATTAGCTATAATGAGTTCAGTTTTGTTTGCATTATCCCCTTTTGCTGTTATTACTATGGATGGCAGCATGTGGCTCACCACAACTCTACCATGTGCAACTACTAAATAACTATACGAAAAAAACTTATCTAGTTAATTGTCTCCTTCCAATGGGCGTGACTGGGATCACAGCTTTGCCCAGAACATCCTCTAGCGTTGGTGATCGAGGGAACCGGCGTCCTGGTGCTCGGCTGGGAGTCGAGAATCGGTATGCATGTACGGAGTGGCCCATGCAGACTGGTACTTGATTATTGGGGAGGCAATCAGGCAATGTTCAGACCTCTGACTTCCCGCCAAAACGTGGTACAAATTTAGTATTTGAACCCCAGCCGACTGCATCCGGTTGCGCGCGCCCGTTCGAGGTTCAAAGGTCACGATACCTTGCACGTGGTAAATTGTGATTCTAATTTAAGTGCACCACAGCTGGATCCTCCCGCCCGTTTCAGCTCTCCCATCTCATGGCCGGCCCAGGAAGAACGTGGATAGACGCAAGATGAAACGCACGCTTCTACTGCTGTACCTGTTGGCAACCGTGTGTAGGACAACTGCTCTGATAGAGGGTCTTTACTGCGGGAACGTGGACTGCTATGATGGTGAGTAAATTTTACTTTTGATAGTTAGGAGTGTTGGTCAATGATGCGCCTATAAGTGGGGTACTCTTCCCCCACCCAGTGTAGCTGTTAAAGTCGGAATGCTAGCATCTGTATGTTATACAACAAGGGGCGGTCACTCCATAGACACCACAGTCACAGCCTTGACTGGGGTCTTGACCCTGTGTACTATATAGAGCGGTTGTACTTGACGTCACCGGCTGTAAAACAACCGAAATGCCTTCCGTTATACTCCGTTCCTTTCATAAGAATGCGTGGCAAGAAACTATTTCTACAGAAATTCAAGCACCCCGAACTTACGAAGCACTACTGTGTCAACTGTCGCTGTAGGACAGTTACCATGCCGATTAGATCGAGCAGCTATGCAACCTGGAGTACAAGTGAGATAGTAGTTTCCGTTCAGCTGCCATTGAACTCCATGTTCTTTTGCCACACGGAAGCACGCAGTCACGTGGATTTGTGACGTCAATGCAGCCGCTCCATGGAAGGGGTGGAGTCGCTACATATTCTTCTGAGTTAGTGGCTGAAATGCAGCGCAGTCAAGAGCCATTTTTACAATGCTGTCAAGTGATGGCCAAGAATTTGACCGATGGCAAGGCCGTGACTGCAGCATATATGGGAGTGACCACCCCTTGTAACCATACTTACAGCTGGGATTGTGTACATGTAGTTGTGGCCTTAGTAAATAGTCGCTCAATGATGTCGGGTTTTTGCCATAGTGACGGTGTCATCGGCAGGGTAGCGTGGTCACGTGTCAAGGGCAGTTCTTGGACGGTCACAGGTTGTGACCCTGGTCGCAGCTCTAAATACCACACATATTGGAGTGAGTACTCCTGGTACGTGTAGGGTTTTCAAATGACGTCCAAGATAACGATAACGGTGTGCAGTGTGCATTTACTCCAATACATTTTATCTGGTTACGAGGGGCAACCGCACTCCTGGTAGCCGCGGTTAAACGGTAGCACAAGCTAATTGTGACCGTTCGTTCCAATCATCACACATCAGTGAGTACCATGATAACTATAGCGCTATATAGGGAAGATTTAGAGTGCTCTCAAGTACCCATTCATAAAGCAGCCGCGTTGCAACCCCAGTGTGACTTGCCATCGCGCGATCTAAGTATTGCAATACGTTCCAATTAACGCAAATGCCACGTGGCAACCACGATCGCGAGCAATGGCAACCAATACAGCGCTCACAACTTAGACAGCACGGTGAGTTTCGGCATGTAAGCGTCAGTGAACGATCAGTGATCACGGCCGTGTGGTCAGAATCTTCGTGTGCCTTTCCTAAGAATGGTACTGCCACCGGAAGTCGATGGAGCGCTCGAGCAATGGCGACTAACGGCGAGACAAAAGCGCTCATATCTCCACCACCAAGGTGAGTTTCAGCGTGAGTTCCAGCACATAATCATCAGTTCGTCCGAACCCCCTCGAACCCCTCCTCCCTACGGGCCTGTTTAGTCAGAACCGTTGTAGCTAGGGCATTCGTAAATAGCCACCGCACTACTCTAGTACTGGTAATTGGACCAGGTGCATCTCGCCGGCAGGGCAAGCTCACCGTTCAGAATGGTACTCTGGTATTACTCTCACCCTGAGCAGACTCTGATTGCATCCACCAGCTCGTACTTACAGCTCCAAGGTTGCCATAGGCGCAACTGGATCGTAATAGTGCACACTAGGCTGTCTCATTCCCAGCGGATCCGGAACGGAAAAAAAAAAATCCACCCACACAAGGAGGCCAAAAGTTAGGGTTAGGATTAGGGTTAGGGTCATAACTCCACCACAAAGGTGAGTTTCAGCATAAATATTGTATGCTTGGGTCAGTCAAAAATTAGAATGATGATGGTGTAGTCAGAATCTCTCCATGTCCTCCACTGAGCCCAGGAGGTTTTATTTTTTGGACATAATTTTTCCCCTACCAGGAGTGTAATCAGCAGCAAAATTTGGTCTGAATCGGTTTGATGTTATCTTATGAGTGTTCCGAACCTGTTCGAACCACTGAGCTCCAGAGGGAACAAGGATCATGGGATAATTTCTCATGAGTTCGGGGTTGTTCAATTCTTCCGAACCTGTTCGGTTCAACACGGGAAACCAGGCCTGCAGTTGAACTTGGCATGAGTTCGGGGTCCTCAAAGTGGTTCCGCAGCTTCTTGGCTTCACTTCGATAACGACTAGTGCATTTCGGTGAAGGTGATCGTGAACGTTCTCGGTCGTGCCAGCGGCTGGAGGCCGCTCATATACTACCCTACACATGTCTGGATAGAGCAATGATGAATGATTCGAATCTGTCAAAGTTGCCCTGTTTATACTGTTTTGGGATTAACCAGGTATGAAATCTGTGAACATGGCATTCTGAATACTGGATCTGTATACACAAAACTAATAAGGGAAGGAGGAGTGTTTAAATTAAATTTTATACCCAGTACTTTTGTCGCAGTATTATAAAACTGCTGTGCATATAGTAAGACGTCGATGAAATTCTCCCATTTTCCATTTGTTGAACGGCTGTTGCATGGGCGCCCGTTTTAGAAAACGGGACAATGCACGTGACGTTCCATCCAGTTATACTGTGTTCTGTTCCGTTCCATTGCCGTTTGTCTTGTGAATGTGCTGTGAGCAAGGCCCTGCAAGCAGTTATACATGTACAAGCTATATAAGTTCTTTTCATCAGCCACTGCTGCCCTCGAGGAGGGCAGGCATAATCCCATGTCAGCTCAGTGTTGGGAGCAATTAATGTCCCTGATGGAGTAAAACCCCACCCTCAGTTTGCCGTTCACTCTCAGAGGTTTGTGGGGCTTGAGTGTTGCATGGCTGGGGGGGGGGGGGGCATGGTTCAAGAGACGCCCCAAAGTGTTGTGGCGCCGAGTGGCGTCTAAACAAAACCACCCATCAGCCGTCTCCACCTCAAGAACCATGCACCCCTCCCCGTTGAATTCGTACTCCTGTTCGTGTGTGATACGCTCTTCACGACCGTAGACTTTGTAAGTCTTATATTCGAGGACAAAGGTGTCCTTGGGAATTGGCGTGAGCATAAAAACTGCCCTCCCCTTCCCGGGCACCTCTCGGATTTCGATGTCAAGTTCTTGATTGTCCTTCGCCATCAGGCCGTCTAATACTTTCTCTTGGAGAGTTTTGGCCCTGTGTAGGGTTGTAATTTAGTCGATAGTTATGATTAGGGTAGCAAACTCTAACTTACTTCTTGCACTTTTGCCTTGTGATGACTTGGTGCTCATCAGAACTGCTGGCATCTGCAGTTTAAAAATTGAATGCTTTTATCACTCTCTGCCAGCCAGGTAACATTGCTTGTAGGCACATGAGTATTCTAGTGATTGTATTGGTAAAGATATGACCTAAGGTGTACACATGTGTTGGATGGAGTGTGTTGACTCACCTGAGCAGTTTGGAGATTCCATTACGGAGCTCCTGCAAAATGCAGGGGCAAAAGTAATAATACTAGTGTAAATCGTTAGCAACAACAATACCACATTACCATCAAACAGACAGCCCAGAGGAAAGTTTGATCACGAACACAGTGGCAGACATGTGACCAGTGGTGTCACTGCATGGTGGCCTACAAAATGGTGTCACTGCATGGTGGCCTACAAAATGGTGTCACTACATGGTGGCCTACAAATGATGTCACTACATGGTGGCCTACAAAATGGTGTCACTACATGGTGGCCTACAAATGATGTCACTACATGGTGGCCTACAAAATGGTGTCACTACATGGTGGCCTACAAAATGGTATCACTACATGGTGGCCTACAAAATGGTGTCACTACATGGTGGCCTACAAAATGTCACTACATGGTTGCCTACAAAATGGTGTCACTACATGGTGGCCTACAAAATGGTGTCACTACATGGTGGCCTACAAAATGGTATCACTACATGATGGCCTAAAAAATGGTGTCACTACATGGTGGCCTACAAAATGGTGTCACTACATGGTGGCCTACAAAATGGTGTCACTACATGGTGGCCTACAAAATGGTGTCACTACATGGTGGCTTACAAAATGATGTCACTACATGGTGGCCTACAAAATGGTGTCACTGCATGGTGGCCTACAAATGGTGTCACTACAAGGTGGCCTACAAAATGATGTCACTACATGGTGGCCTACAAAATGGTGTCACTGCATGGTGGCCTACAAAATGCGAGTTCTCTCCGAAGCACGGTATAGATGCACTTGGCCACATTTTCAAGTAGCCCGTGTTGCCTTCAGTATGCCTGCCGAAGACAAAGTGTTGACATAGGTCAAGAGCAACGCGCTGCATAGGGTAGCCAACTTGGCTAGGAATTAATGGACCTCGGGGTTTGGGCTCCATGTACATGTACGTCTTGCTGGGGATTGACCAAAGATTGCTGTTGGGAGTACTCACCAGCACTGCCGCCGAGCCGAGTCTCCCACGTCTGTAAGAAGGTTCGTCTTGTCCCGGTTGTCATTTGAGTAATGAAATCTTCTTGTCTGTTTGGGCTCCATGTACGTCTTGCTGGGGATCGACCAAAAACGTTGTTAGTGTATTCACCAGCACTGCTGCGGAGAAATGCCCGAGTTGTTTGAAGCTCTTTCCGCTATGTGAACTGGTTGAACACTGTCAGTTGTGTAGATCTCGAATAGAAACTGTGAGAGAGGAGGAGGTGAGGGCACCTGGGCCCATGGATGCCGACAACAGCAGCAGATAAGGTTCATCTTGTCCCAGTTTTCAGTTGCGAGGGATGAAATCAATCGTCTTGTCTGTTGAAGGTCTCAAACAGGTAGCACTGCGCATAATCCCTTCCCACACTGTTTGAAAGTGGAGCAACTGCTGCCGAAGTATACTAGGAAGTTGTGGGTTTTGTTCTAGCATCTCCCTGATCGGACGAGTCTCTGAAAGCTAACTACAGTACAGATCACACGTAAGGTAACAAATTCGCGCGTGTAGCGTGGGGTTTACTCGCGAGTGACAAGTAGTTAACTCGCGAGGACTCGCGTGTGGTGCCATGAGGACTCGCAAGTACAATGTAATTATTGCGAGCGAGTGCGCACGAGAATATACACAGTACTGGATCGCACAAAGAACAAAATAAGCACTTGTACATTGTACAAAGACAAAGAAATAAACAAAACTACATCAGTCTGAACTTCCAAGACAGTCCGTTTCCAGAGGTAGCTGTGAAGACCGACCCAGTGGAGGCCGAAGGGTAGCCGCGGGGAACTTCGTAACAGCGAGTACAAACGCAAGATCAACAGCAGCAGAACGAACGGGAGAGCGTGGGGCACTGGAGTGCACGACAGGGGATCCAGTCCTTCACCCTTGCAGTCGCCCATGCTATCCCGTTCTACTGCTCTTGCCTTTTTTATACTTGTTCGTCTTCTGGCACCGTTTGTCTCCTTTCTCCTGCCTCCATCATCGCGCAGTTACTCCTGGTCTTGTTTTTCTTCAGTCTCTCGCGACTATATGTATTTCTGGCTTCTTCGTTCCTTCGATATGCGATCGGCACTGGCTTCTTTTCCATGACCTGGCTGTAGCTTGCACGTGGTTTATCGCGTATACTCATTGAACTCGACCGTGCACTCGAACCTTGAACTCGTGTTACACGCGAAGGCGGAGCTTGTCACTCGCGAGTGAAAACTGCGGGCGGAGCGAGCACTCGCGTGTGCGCGCCTGCTAACTCGTGAGTCAAACGCTCGCGTGTGTTACCTTACATGTGATCTGTACTGTACAATGATTCCAAACACTCTTGATGATAGGGGTGTCATTTGGGTATTTTCTTGGTAATTCTTTGTACTGCATGAAAAACATCCAAATTTTAGCTGCAGTCCAAATACCTCTGTTGAGTCTCCCATGTTTGCAACAAATGTGTGTTATGTGAGTGTTGAATCCATACTGTGTACTGTCACAATGCAGTGTACACTCCTGCAAATAGTAACCTAACGCCAATGCCTTCAGAGAAACATATATACTAGTACATGTATGTACTTCTCAGGGCAGGTTATAACAGAAAAGCGGTTTGGTGTCTACAAACCTGAGGATTCTTCTTCAATAGTCCTATGCCTCAGTAATGTACTGGAGGCAAAAAACGTTCTTCGGAGGTGTCATGTTATAAACAATAATGGACGAATTTCCTCGTGGATTTACCACTATACATGTAGGTCGGCTCTGTATTGGGAAAGTGGCGGTGGTTTATGATTTATGCATGTCAATTTGTGGGTGTGTGTATTGATATGTGTGCACTTATGTAGGAGGTGAAGTTCTGTCTCTTCTTCAATTGTCCTATGCCTCCCATAATGTATAATAGTATGTACCTCTCAGGGCAGGTTATAACAGAGAAAAGCGGTTTGGTGTCTGCAAACCTGAAAATTCTTCTTCAATTGTCCTATGCCTCCTATAATGTGGTAAAGCTTTTACCGCAGTAGATTTTCTTTCCACAGCTACTACCCCACAACCAAAGACACTTTTGTACCGACGTACGTATGTACGTACGTATAGGCATGATTATGTACATCATAGTCCATGCTGGATACGTCCGTCATGAGGCGAGTCAGGCAGCTGAAAGTTCATTGCCCTAACAACGATCAGGGCTGTATGTGGGTCGGTGAACTGGGTGAATCTCGAGACCATGTGGACAGCACCTGTGATTTCGTAGAGGTCACATGCAGCTTTCATTGCAGCACCACCTTGCCACGCTGTCACCTATCCAATCATAAGGCAAACCTTGGCTATAATCGTCCCTATATGTGCCCCTATTGTGGTCTTCATGCTGCTTATGCTGTTATCACGGAGGAGCACTGTGCATCTTATCCTGTAGAGTGCCTTAATGGCTGTGGACTTGGTCCCATTAAATGCAGGACCTTCCAACGCACCTCTGTGAGTGTCCTTTGGAGGTGATTGAGTGTGAGTTTAGTGTTGCTGGCTGTGGAGTCAAGGTTTCGCGAAAAGAGGTGCCTCAACACCTGAAAGAGAGTGTGCTGTCACATGTTGCTTTGATTCCCACTGTCTGTGGTCGTTTTCCAGAAAAACTGGAGATTAAAGATAATGCTTTGGCGGAAAAACTTGAGATCGTGGATAAAGTGTTGGCAGAGCTACGCTCTGGGTTTGATCGGAAGCAGCGGGCACATGAAAGAGAAACACACAACCTGTAGACTACTATCGAACTGTTACAAGGTGAAATCCAGCAACTGAAAAGAGCGCAAGCTGTAGAGAGTGAAACGAAGCTTCCTCCAACTGTCTCACTCTTACAAGGTGAAGTTCAGCAACTGAAAACAAGGGTCAAAGACGTAGAGAGAAAAATAAAGCTTCCTCCTATAGATATTGTCATGAAAGACTTTCAGAGCCTCTTGTACTGGATGGACCTGGTTTAGTGAGCCATTCTACACCCACAAAAAGGGTACAAGATGTACCTGAGTGTTTTTGCAAATGGCATTGGTCAAGCTGAAAGTGAATATGTTGTTGGCTCTAAGCTCCGAATGGTGGTCATTTCTCGGTCCTCAAAGTGGTTCGCCGCTTTTTTCGATAATGAATGGTAGTTTTTGGTGTAGGTGATCGTGAACGTTCTCGGTGGTGCATGTTTCTGTTTTTGCCAGTGTGACCAGAGGCGAATTTGATAATGAATTGGACTGGCCATTTCAAGGTTATATTAAAGTTGAAGTGGATGTTGGGTGCTACGAAGAAACATTCAAGTTTACGTCGCGATCCCCTGCTAAGGCTACTGGCAGAGGTCGAAATAAGGATTACATGTTGAGCGGTCAAATGTCCTAGCACTTTAGATTTTGATTGGACATTTACAAAATATGTTAGGTCATGCACGCGCCCGTCACCAAAAATAAATCACAAGAGCATGAATGTGTGTTCTCCAAGCTAGATTCAAATCCATGTTGTTTGTGTGTATATGTGTATTGGGGGAAAAAAAGAATTTTGTTGACTAGAACTCATGCATATTACACTCCTGGTATAGGAAAAATTGTGCCGCGTAATATAAATAATATAAATAACTCGTTCGAGTAATAGGAATGGCCTACGAAGATTCTGACTACACCTTCATGATCGCTATCATGCACTGTCCCAACCGTACAATTTTGGAGCTGAAACTCACCTTGGTGGTGGAGGTATGAGCGCTTTTGTCTCGCCGTGGACGCCATTGCTCGAGCGCTCTCTCCGCGCCGACTTCCGGTGGCAGTACCGTTCTTAGGAAAAGCACGCGAAGTTTCTGCCATTCACTGACGCTTACATGCCAAAACTCACCGTGCTGGCGAAGTTGTGAGCGCTGTATAACAAGTTTCTTGTCTTCTCCATCTCCTTGGGCCGCCATTGCTGACTCAGCTCAATCGATCGACGCGAGCGCTCATGGTCCTCACGTGGCATGTGCGTTAATTGGAATGTGTTGCAATACCTATGCGCTATCGTCGAGCTGCAACCGGTTGCAACGCGGCTACCAGGAGTGCGGTTGCCCCTCGAAGAAAGAGAGAAAAAGAAATTGGCTGATTCGAACCAGGTACAGTGATTATGGGTCATGCACTTAGGTGATTGTATTCATGCATGTTGATCGGTCACGCCTACCGAACAAGTGATTAGTGTGCGGTCATTTTAGCTAAATGCACGGAAATTGACCGATGACCGCATGTTATTTCGACCTCTGTACTGGTGGAGTTCACTGTGGTGAAAGGAATACCTTTGGGCAAGAAGTGCGTCCCACGTGATGACCTATCACCACTGCCATCGAAGCGGGTGTGTAGCATGGCAGCAAAAATCTTAGAGGAACCACGTATCTGGAACTTTGGTTGAAGCTGTGTATACGTAGTCTGTCTAGTACATGCAGGATATTTTTTGATACTTGCTGCAGCGCTTCTTCACGCCCTGGTGTTGATTTTTCTGCCGGGACTGTCCCAGATGTTCTGGGACACTAACTACAGATATAATTATATTGTTGATAGGTGTGTGGAGCTGATATAGATTGTGTATTCCTGTCACACTTTTCTTCCTTTCCAATCCACTTTCACTTACTGATCTTGTTGGCAGTGATTTTATTTTGCATCATCCGTCTGTTCCAAAACCCCAATGTTGCCTGTGCTGGACAAGTGGATGCAACTGGCCTTCTCTTCAATCACTTCTAGCGGATGTTGGTGTGCGGACTGCTCTACTTGCACACCCATAACCCTCCTGTTTTCCTTGGAACCTCTCTTCCGCATCTCATCGGTGGTTGGCAAGATCATTGACCTGGGAAATGGTTGTATCTTGAAACTGCAGCCAGGCCAGCTGGCCAGCACGCTCTGAGTTGTGCAAGCCGAAGTGGAGGCATGCATTTAAAAATAAACTTGCTGACGGTTCAACAGGATGATGGCTAAGTGGTGATGAGGTATCGGTCATGATGTTCAATTTAAGTTATATACTGTATTATTGACGAAAACGGCGGGTATTGGTGATTCAGGAAATGGTGTTTCAAAATGTGAATTTGCACCAGGAAATCTTCCTGTGAGGCGTTTATGCGGACATACCGTGTACATTCGCCAACAGTAAGGCCCTTAATTATTCCAATACTAAAACAAAATAAATCAATGATATTAAAGACAGAACTGGGGTGGAATGAAGTGAAATGAACATATTGGTATTTGTTTTGGAATGTCTTGAGAGCGAGGCAATGGGAAGTTGTGAAAATGGTGAGGTGAAGGTAGTCCATGGTGGTGGAGGAAAAAACAAAGGTGAATTGCAGATTAAGGTGAAATCTGGGTTCTCTTGTTGTTTTTTCCCCTTCTCTAGGTCGACCACCAACTTCCGACTCCCGAAACTCAGAAACAACAGTCGCTACACCAAGGCACTCAATGTGCAAATAATCTCTGGACTATCACATACTTCTACTGTAAATCTCTCGAAAATTGGCAGAGGGAGCCCAAACTAAATAGACATCACAAATGCAACCACCCACATATCACATATGCACAGCATAGGACTTAAGAGATCACGTGGATACCTAAATTTCAATTATCAGTGCAGCTGACTTGTCCTCCTTAGCGACTTGAACATTTCTATACCCACCTTTTCTTTAGTGAGTTCGACTGCAACGTTCCCTATGTTTCCGCTCATCACGTGGTCGCGTCCTCTCTCCTCTGCATTCCGGGAATGTGAGTTAGTGTCCTTGCCAGCTGGCTTGGCTGCAGTTTCTTGTACTTCAGGATGTGAAGGTCCTCACCCAGTCTGGTTCACAAGTGAGTGCTGTGCACCTGTGACCATGGTGTGGCATTGGGGCAGAAGGCCATTGTGTAATGGAAAAGCTCGATGGTGAAGGTCATGAATTGGTACATCATGCCTGGTGTAGTACATGTTTGGATATGATTACAGGTTGAAAGTTCAGCCTAATGAGTTCTGATACATTCCGGGAATATGAGTTAGGGTTCTGGCTAGCTGACTTGGCTACAGTTTCTTGTACTTCAGGATGTGAAGGTCCTGGTTCACAAGACTAGTGTGTGCTGTGCACTGTGACCATGGGTGTGGCATTGGGGCAGGCCACTGTGTAATGGAAAAGCTCGATGGTGAGGGTCATGATGGTGAGGGTCATGAAGTGTACATCGTGCAGTGTACATCATGCCATGTAGTACGTTTGGATATGATTACAGGTTGAAAGTTCAGTCTAATGAAAACCTCTGAATGAGATTTGATACATTCCGGGAATGTGAGTTAGGGTCCTAGCCAGCTGGCTTGGCTGCAGTTTCTTTAGGTGCCTCAGGATATAGAGGTCCTCACCCAGTCTGGTTCACTTGAAGTGGTACACCATGCCACTTGGTTATCATTACAGGGTGAAGGTTCGGCTTTGAAAAATGTAAATCATGAATTGTAGTCTAAACAGTGTTTTTGTCTATTCAAAATCTTCTCCATTGATGGCTGGTGCTGGCCATCAAAGGACACTACCAAAGTGTCAGGTAGCCGCCTGACCAGGATGTTTCTTTCTTCAGGATTTCAGCAGATTGACATGATTATCATGAATTATTATGATGACAGTGGCTGTAACATACCAACAACACGGCATGGTGCAGATCATGATGGTCCATGCTAATCGAAACAAAACGCTCTTACACTGCACAATGTTGAGGTGGGCATCACCACATGTATGCGTGATGTGGGTAACTTGCACAGAAAATCTTACACCAGCATCCCACACACATGCACTGTTTGTCAAAGTTGGGCATAAGTGATGTGATTTGGTGAGCCTCAAGCAGTTCCTACCTGGTGATGCTTCATTGACTCGGAGCAATCACCAACCCGTTTGCATACATCTGCATTCTGAGTCACATGATTGTCACTTGTTAGGCCCACCTCCTCTAGCTCGGAAGGGTAGGGTGGCATGGGATATCCTCATCCTACTATAATTATCACAATCTGATTAATCAACAGTACAAACCTGAGCCATTTCAGGTTGGTTCTGGCCACCACTATCAATGATGCAGTTTTAGCAGCCATCTCAGGCCTGGCAGTAGTCAACAGCACGCTCAAATGCAATGTTCTTTCGAACAGCCGCCCACTGTTTGTTTGTCACAGTTGGGCATGCGCATAAGTGATGTGGAGGAATACTTTCAGCTGGGCTTAAGCTTACTACTGATATCGATGGTTATGATTGGCCAAGCCAAACTGTCATGCAGGAGCTATACTCACTTTTCATTTCAGGAGAACACATACAATGCCCACTCTAATTAAGGTGAACTCCATCACAAGAATGCCAGCTCAGGCAGAATAATATTTACTACAAGGGAGGGTGAAATAAGTTACACTGCCCGCTCAGGCCCCAACAAAATTACAAGGGAGGGTGAAATAATGACACTGCCCACTCGGGCAACAAAAGGTCCAATTAATTTATGTGTTATAGTTAGCTGCCCTATCCCGCTGGGGGCAACCCTGAACAGTTGGCCAGCCGTGACATCGGCTGCAGTGCACTCCGCTCCCCACTGGCCGTAGGAGGAAATGACAGCTTCCAGATGGTCAGCCTCACTCTGTGTCATGTTATGAAAGAACCTGTCAACTGCCTGCCCATTTCCTATATTTTGCACGATTCTCCCTCCAGCCTGTGTTCCAAGATTATTCACCCAACCTCTCAGGTTCCTTTCGGAAATGGCTGGAGTGCCCCCTACAGAAGGAACAAGTCTACATTTAATATCAGATTTGAGTTAAATTTTGCAATAACTAGGGGAATGCAGAACATAACATTTTTTATTGGCATGTTTTGCCTTCTCCCTCAAGTACAACCCACAATTAGTGCAATGTAAAGCTTCAGAGACAAGACATCGAGAAGTATGTGGAAGTGAACACACAAAAGCACCTGACTATGGCTGCTGCGAGCATGACGTTGAGCCGACAGTTTGAGCAAACACTGCAAGTGCAGTGAGATGAGTTTCAAGTATATTTGGACCGGAAGGACGGGGAAGCTGGCCCCAGGGACAATCTGCCATCTCCGTCTACCCCAAAAGGTTTCTACATGATGGGCACTGTCTGACCTCAGGCTAGCAACGTTCCCTATGTTTCCGCTCATCACGTGGTCGCGTCCTCTCTCCTCTGCATTCCGGGAATGTGAGTTAGTGTCCTTGCCAGCTGGCTTGGCTGCAGTTTCTTGTACTTCAGGATGTGAAGGTCCTCACCCAGTCTGGTTCACAAGTGAGTGCTGTGCACCTGTGACCATGGGTGTGGCATTGGGGCAGAAGGCCATTGTGTAATGGAAAAACTCGATGGTGAAGGTCATGAAGTGGTACATCATGCCTGGTGTAGTACATGTTTGGATATGATTACAGGTTGAAAGTTCAGCCTAATGAGTTCTGATACATTCCAGGAATGTGAGTTAGGGTTCTGGCTTGGCGACGGTTTCTTGTACTTCAGGATGTGAAGGTCCTGGTTCACAAGACTAGTGTGTGCTGTGCACTGTGACCATGGGTGTGGCATTGGGGCAGGCCACTGTGTATTGGAAAAGCTCGATGGTGAAGGTCATGAAGTGTACATCATGCCTCCGTGTAGTACGTTTGGGTATGATTACAGGTTGAAAGTTCAGTCTAATGATAACCTCTGAAAGAGATCTGATACATTCCGGGAATGTGAGTTAGGGTTCTGGCTAGCTGGCTTGGCTACAGTTTCTTGTACTTCAGGATGTGAAGGTCCTGGTTCACAAGTGAGTGCTGTGCACTGTGACCATGGGTGTGGCATTGGGGCAGGCCATTGTGTAATTGAAATGCTAGATGGTGAGGGCTCATGCCTCGTGTAGTATGATTTCAGGTTGAAAGTTCAGTCTAATGAAAACCTCTGAAAGAGATCTGATACATTCCGGGAATGTGAGTTAGGGTCCTAGCCAGCTGGCTTGGCTGCAGTTTCTTTACGTACCTCAGGATGTGGAGGTCCTCACCCAGTCTGGTTCACTTGAAGTGGTACACCATGCCACTTGGTTATCATTACAGGGTGAAGGTTCGGCTTTGGAAAATGTAAATCATGAATTGTAGTCTAAACAGTATTTATGTGGGTTAGCAGTTTTGTATCTTCTCCATTGATGGCTGGTGCTGGTCATCAATGGACACTACCAAAGTGTTTCAGCCGCCCACCCATGGCCAGGAGAGGTATATACCCCATGACCAGCCGGCATATCAGCTTTGAGGGAACCCCCCCCCCCCCCCCCCCCCCCCCATCTTGGTACACTACATCTTGTTCATACCTGCAATAATTGACTGACTGTCAACTGCATGTATGCAGTATATGAATCTGTGGGATCTCCACAAAGGTGTTTTCAAATTGATGCAGGAAGTTAATTTGGCACGATGTTATCTTCTGAGTTGGTCGCTGTTACAATAGCGAGAGGAAGTGGCTAGTGTTGTTTAGGGATGGTGTGATGGAGCCTGGCCTTTCTCTGGAAATTGAGGACGCTTTCTAGTTTGGAGATGATCTTTTGTTGTTTAAGGCACTCTGATTCCATTCAGGTTCCCAAACGAGATGCAAGCATTGCTGATATGCATGGCCTTGGCATACAGCATACACCTCGAAATGGCCAATATCCTGATACATCTGCTGGTATGGTGTTCGGAGCAATTGGATACAAAAGCAGGGCATCAGCTCACCATTGGCATTTGCTCATACATACGAACCTGGCTAAACATCACACTTGTCCACAGCACATTGTACCGCTGGTACTCCCGTTGTTATGTCTCTGTGATTTCATCCCCATTCTCAAAGAATTGTGCCCTCCAATTACGAATGGTCTTGTCTGATTTCCCAACCATCATGCCAGCAAGTTCTATATGCAGGCAGTAAACTGGTTGATAATTTTCAGAGTATGCCAATCTCCTGGAAAGATTGGAAGCTTGTGGAAAGCTTTGCCATATACCGTAGCCGTTTTGTAGTCCTAAGATGCTGGAATGTTTTGCCTTCTCCCTCAAGTACAACCCACAATTAGTGCAATGTAAAGCTTCAGAGACAAGACATTGAGAAGTATGTGGAAGTGAACACACAAAAGCACCTGACTATGGCTGCTGTGAGCATGGCGTCAAGCCGACAGTTTGAACAAACACTGCAAGTGCAGTGAGATGAGTTTCTGGACCGGAAGGACGGGGAAGCTGGCCCCAGGGACAATATGCCATCTCCGTCTACCCCAAAAGGTTTCTACATGATCTGACCTCAGGCTAGAATCAGTGATCTTCTTGATCACCAGTGAGAAGTATGGCTAAGGATCTAAGCAGACAATTCCAATTCCCATCAGCTCAATTTCTGAGCTCAATGGTCTCAGTCATCTTTGCTTTGGCCAAAAATAAGAAACACGATTGCTGGAAAAGAATGGGAACTTCTTGGGCTTATGTTGGGAAATACTGTAAATCCCAACACAACAAATTTCCCATGTTTTTGTACCATCCCGAACTTAGAGAATTTGACAACTGTTGAGTTTGTGAAAGGAAATTCCCAACAAGATCACGACGTGTGTTTGAAGGTGTTTTAATATGAAAAATAAACCAAGGGGGCAAACTCACAATTACAGGAAACAAATAAACCTACACTAAAAACAGCCACAAACTATATAAAAAACTTAACATCTGCTCTTAGCAGTCCTGCATTTTTTGTCAGTTTGACACACTTCTTTAAATGTAGTTCTCGCCCGAAATGGATCAAACTGTTCCAGTGCCATCAGCTACTATCACGTCCTGCTTTCTTTTCCCCGTGCCAACGGTTTCTGGTATGGTGACCTTTATCACCTTCACCTCAATGCTAACTTTTTCGTATTCATCAGTTGACTGAAGCTCTTGCAGTGTGAGCACTACAGGTTTATCGTCTTCGAAGTCTACGCTGGACACTTGGATTTTTTTTGGCGACCCACTGATGGTCGTGCTCCCCTTCAATACAACCTCCATTTTCTCTCCTCTTCGTGCCTTCTTGATCTCACAATCACTCAACTGTATTGCTTCTTTCTTATCCATGTAGTCCACCATCGTCCTTCTGTGATTCGAGTTGAAGCCCACCAAGCGAATTTTTGAGGTCCCATCGCTCACAAAGCCAAAAAAGTAGACACCTCCCCTCCCCCTTTTTACTCCTGACGGAGATGTTAGAACACCGTGAACGTTTGCGAGGGTGTGGCCTCAGCTGGAGCTTTTCGATGGTTTGCAACACCAGCTTTGCATTGAGCTTCGCTGCCAGTTGTGAGGGGAAGTAGGATTTCCCCACCACCACAGCATCCTCTTCCAACAGTTCCTCCCCTTTGTCTTTGCTGATCTGCATACAAGCATTGAGATGTGCAACTTTTTTCCGGTGTTGTAAGCCACTGGGAAAACTAGCTTACGATAAGATTAGGCTCCCTATGGTGGGTATAACAACAGTAAGTTGTTACTCACAGTAATCCAATGTCACCAGCAAGCTTAAATCTGTGACTACGTACGTACTTTTGTATCCATGATCGACTCCCGTAATATTCCTGCACGTGCAAAAGTTCAAGTTAAGTCACTGTTACGCGTGCAATGTTCAAGTATTACACATGCAAAGTTCATTGACAAGTTGAGTTACTATAATAGTACTCGACGTGTGCACGCAAATGAAACTTCTTTGTAAGTGTGACTTTTACCCTGTACCTATATACCTAGCACGAACCTTTTTGGATATGAATGTGTGTCCACTTGATCGCTGAGGATTATTATATGTCAATTTGTTACTTGTTGTTTATCAATTGCTTGTTTCCTATCATACTATTTTCTCTCTTCTTTTCCACAGTTCTGGAGGTTGAAAGGAGTGTTGATTCTGTAAGTAAAATATATATCCCATAATGAAAAACCCTGGCTTTACAAACGTACATGTTTAAGTAAGTGCTCATACTGTAGTAGTGTCATTGTGTTTGTTTCCTATAGACCAGTTGCATAAGGTGTGGCTAAGAATTATGTGTGTGCACGTTGCTATGGTGATACTAATTTTTGTGGCAATTTGATGACCCAAACAACGTTAACTAAGATCTGAAGTATGGAAGTTGAATTGTCAAACCCTGGTCCTTAAGGTCGCGGGCTAGTCGTGTATCAGTTCAATTAGTGTGGTACACGCGAGTGTTGTTTTTCGGCTATGCTGTCAATTTTTGTCAGTCTATTGTGACCTTTTGCGGAAGTCAATTAGATGTCGTGGAAAGTGTAGAGGCTGCCAGTGTGTGCCATGGCATCGTTGTAAGTTTTGGTCCGCGACCTTAAGGTTATGGGATACTCGTGCGCGCACCGTGCGAAATATATTGGGAAATGTATACTTAAGCTCGCTAACCAAAAATCTCTGGTACGAACAGCATGAGCAACTTGATTCTGGAGGTGGAGGTGCGCTGTCACAAGGTGCAGGGCATGACGGAAGCTGATACTGATACGCTGTATAGCCATGCAAAAACAAGCAGTTCAGTTCACCAAAAAGCCGTATTAATCGAGCGAGACAGCAGATAAATTTGCCAGGGATTATGCTGTCAAAAAATCTTCCGTCATGCCCTGCACCTTGTGACAGCGCACCTCCACCGCCAGAATCAAGTTGCTCACGCTCTTCGTACCAGAGATTTTTGGTTAGCAAGCTTAAGTATACATTTCCCAATACAGAGTATCCCGTAACCTTAAGTAATAATTGTTTTGGGACAATTAGCAATGTTTGCCACATGGCACAGGTCTCTGCACTTACAACTGAACTAGATCAACGGATAAACATACGTCAGACTGAAGCGTTCCAAAACTGCAATCAATATGGCATCACGATAGCCTACTATTTCTTAGCCGTACCTTATACAACTGGTCTCCCATATCACGCTTATATAATCATTGTATTTTTGCAGGCAGGAATCAGGAGAGCGTATCGTAAACTAGCTGTCCAATACCATCCTGACAAGTATAAGGTACTGTTACCTACTGTTCAAGTATTGATTTGTGACATTACATTACACTCCTGGTAGGGAACTTTTGTGCCGTGATTTGATTGGTGTACGAACATTCTGACTACAGTAACACCTTCACGGTCTTTGTCGGCACTGACTCAAACTCGCATCTTTGGTGGTTGAGCTTTTATCTTCCCATGGTCACCATTGCTCACTTCATCTGTATTGGTGGATTCTTAGTATCTTTTACAATAGAAACTGGGGGGCAAAAAGCTCATGTGATGCTCATGTGATACTATCAGCACGCAGCATGGAGGAATCCAGGCTATAGCCGCCTATGAGCAGCCTGAGAATGTAAGAGTCTGCTGAAGCATTCACAAAGTGATAGAAAGACAAGAGTTATCATTCTGAAAGATAGGTTTGCCCTACCTACGTACCCTACCAGGAGTGTGGTAATCGTCACTTGTTTATATGTACAAGTAGCTGAGCTCGCTTCGCTCGCTCAGCTACTTCCTCCTCGTTTGCCTACCGTGCGTAATCCGGCGCCAGACAGCCCTCTGTGCAGACTGCAGAGCTGCTCCCCGATTGCGTCCGCTTCAGCTACTGCTCACCGCTTGCCTCCGCTTCAGCTGCTGCTCCCGGGCCCGATTGTGGCATCCACTTCAACTGCTGTTCCCCCTTTGCCTCCGTTGCTGCTCCCCGATTGCGTCTGCTGCTCGCCGCTTGCATCCGCTTCAGCTGCTACTCCCGATCGCGTCCACTTAGGCTGCTACTCCCCGATTGCGTCCGCTTCAACTGCTGCTCCCCGATTACGTCCGCTTCGACTGCTGCTCCCCGATTGTGCTTGCTGGATTCCAGCCCATGCCCGGACCCCAAGTTCTCGAACATTCTTCGTGGAGTTCGAGGTTAAGTAAAGTACGAATGTCGCGCGTCACTATAGTCTAATCCCTCCCCACGAACATCCCACTTCCGTTACACACACACACACAGACAAACACACGTTAAAATCTTAATGTATTGAAAGTGTGTTTAATACATCATATTTTAGGGACCTGATGCTCGGGAGAAATTTCTGCTTATTACTACTGCCTATGAGGTTAGTGTGTGTTGATGTTGATGGATAGTAGTGCAATTGAAGCATACAAGTAGCTTCGCTCGCTTAGCTCGCGCAGCTACTTCCCCTTCGTTTGTCTATACGTCAGCAGTCTGGTGCCCAGTGCAGCTGCTCCCAATCCCCTTTTGCATGGGCTTCGTGCAGCTGTTGCACCCCGATCGCGTACGCCTGAGCTGGTGCTCCCCCGATCGCGTCCGCCTCATCTGTTGCTCCCCAATCCTGTGAGCCTCAGCTGCAGCTCCCCAACCGTGTCCGCCTCAGCTGCTGCTCCCCGACCGCGTCTGCCTCAGCTGCTGCTCCCCAACCGCGTCCACTATAGCTGCTCTTCAGCCCCGATCACGTCCACTTCAGCAGCTGCTCGCTGGTCGCTGCTGTCAGATTGCATCCACTTCAACTGCTAATCCCGGATTGTGTCCGCTTGCAGCCTCAGCCATTTGGGAATGTTCTAGCCTAGGCCCTTGCTATTGGCCATTGTTCTCGCGTAATCTTTGCAGAGTTTGAGGTTCGGAGGTAGTAGTGAAGTACAAAGGTCATGCGTCACTGTAGTCATTCCCACCCCGACCCACGCCCCCTTCCATCACGCACACACACAGACAGACACACACACACACACACACACACACACACACACACACACGTTAAAGTCTTATAGTAGTAGTAGTGTAGTATAATCTTTGCATGTGTGGTGTTTCGTGACTGCCTGCTGCTTTAGCTCACGTACCCTGTATCCTCCTTTACAGATTCTCAAGGACGAAGAGGAGAGGACTAATTACGACTTCATGCTCGATAATCCAGGTAGGGTTAAGCCAGTAACATTCTCCGAATTAAATAAGAAACTAAGTTTGTTGCTGATAGGAAAATGTCTTGAAGGAGGTGCACTTTGCATGCCATTTTCAGAATATAGGTGTACACATGCTCTTTTTGTAGGAAGCATACTTCCTACACGTGTAGGATACATTCTTCCTACACATGGTGTCAGTATTTTAACATTGTGTTCTACACTCAGGCAATTTATTGATATATTGGGTCTAACGTGTAGGAAGTCTTCCTACACTTGGTCCCATACTAGCCCCGTGTGTAGGAAGTCTTCCTACACTTGGCCCCAGACTGGCCCCGTGTGTAGGAAGTCTTCCTACACTTGGCCCCAGACTGGCCCCGTGTGTAGGAAGTCTTCCTACACTTGGTCCCAGACTGGCCCTGTGTGTAGGAAGTCTTCCTACACTTGGCCCCAGACTGGCGCCGTGTGTAGGAAGTCTTCCTACACTTGGTCCAGGACTGGCCCTCTGTGGTGGAAGTGTTCCTACATTCTGTCCCACACTTGAGGAGAATTTACTTAAATATTGCCTTCACTTTGCAACAAATCAACTTTTCTTATTTAATTCGGAGAATGTTCAGTGTAGCAATTTACTGTAAGGTCACTGTTAGGGGAATTTAGCAGACTGGTTTGAACTTACAATGTATGTAGATGGTGGTGGTACGTATGTGACGTCCCATACATGTGCATTAATTGGGATGAGCTGTATAAACTAACTGCCCAAGACTAGCTGTATAGTACGAGCTGGTCATGCAATCACCTAGCTGTTGCACTAGCCTTCCAACATTGCACTTGCCACTTGAACACATTCACATTCCGATAGTGGTAATACAACTGTCAATTGCTATTCAAATGTGCCCAATCCACTTTGTCA